>WNWK01003998.1:135000-150642 GCA_009830355.1 Cherax destructor | reverse complement strand
TACACTGGTTCCAGCCGTGTTTCGGATATCTTCTGGTAAGATGTTGAATAGTCTGGGACCCCGGATGTTAATACAGTGCTCCCGTATTGTCCCCACCGCACCCCTGCTCCTCACTGGATTTATTTTACACTTTCTCCCATATCTCTCACTCCAGTATGTTAAATTCATTCATCTACACTCCAGTATGTTGTTATGGCAGTGTGCAGATTTGGGACCAGGCCCTCAAGTACTTTCCATGTATATATTATCATGTATCTCTCTCTCCTCCGCTCCAATGAGTACATGTTCAAGACTTGAAGGCGTTCCCAATAATTTAGATGTTTCAATGGCTCAATGTGAGCCGTAAACGATCTCTGGATTTGTTCCAGCTCTGCTATTTCTCCTGCCCTGAACGGGGCCGTCAGCACTGAGCAGTATTCTAAGTGAGGGAGCACTAGCGATTTGAATAGTGTCACCATCGGCATTATTTCCCTTGTTTTGAAAGTTCTCAATACCCACCCCGTCATCTTCCTGGCTGTTGTGATCTTTGTCTTGTTATGGTCTTTAAACGACAGATCAGCAGACATAATTATTCCCAAGTCCTTTACGTGTTCCTTTCGTTCTATGTGGTGACCCTCTTGCGTTTTGTATATAGTGTTCCTTTTGAGTTCTTCATTTTTTCCATACCTAAGCAGCTGAAACTTATCACCATTGAACGTCATGTTAAGAACATAAGAACATAAGAAAGGAGGAACACTGCAGCAGGCCTGTTGGCCCATACTAGGCAGGTCCTTCACAATCCGTCCCACAAACAGAATATTTGCTCAACCCAATTTTCAATGCTACCCAAGAAATAAGCTTTGACAATTCTACCCACTCATGCGCGAGTCCCACTCAAATCCAACCCCTCTCACTCATGAATTTATCCAACCTAAATTTGAAACTACCCAAGGTCCTAGCTTCAATAACCTTACTAGGCAGACTGTTCCACTCATCAACTACCCTATTTCCAAACCAATACTTTCCTATATCCTTTCTAAATCTAAACTTATCTAACTTGAATCCATTATTGCGGGTTCTCTCTTGGAGAGATATCCTCAAGACCTTATTTATATCCCCTTTGTTAATACCCATTTTCCACTTGTATACCTCGATCATGTCTCCCTCATTCTACGTCTTACAAGTGAATGTAATTTTAGGGTCTTCAATCTTTCTTCGTAAGGAAGATTTCTAATGCTATGTATTAATTTAGTCATTCTACGCTGAATGTTTTCTAACGAATTTATGTCCATTCTGTAATATGGAGACCAGAACTGAGCTGCGTAATCTAGGTGAGGCCTTACTAATGATGTATAAAGCTGTAATATAACCTCTTGACTTCTGTTGCTAACACTTCTTGATATAAATCCCAGTAATCTATTTGCCTTATTACGTACGCTTAGGCATTGCTGTCTTGGTTTAAGGTTGCTGCTTACCATCACCCCCAAGTCCTTCTCGCAATCTGTATGGCTAAGTTCTACGTTATTTAACTTATAAGTGCTTGGGTTATGGACACTCCCGAGCTTCAGAACCTTGCATTTATCTACATTGAACTGCATCTGCCACTTTTCTGACCACGAATTAAGTTTGTCTAAATCTTCCTGAAGTTCTATGACATCTATGTTTGAATCAATTATTCTACCTATCTTCGTGTCGTCGGCGAATTTGCTCATATCACTAGTAATTCCCTCATCAAGGTCATTGATATATATTATAAATAACAATGGGCCTAAGACTGATCCCTGTGGAACACCACTTGTTACAAGTCCCCATTCGGATTTAACCCCATTTATGCACACTCTGCTTCCTATTGGTGAGCCATGACTCGATCCATGACAGCACTTTTCCCCCAATGCCATGAGCTGCCACTTTCTTTAACAGTCTCTGGTGCGGTACTCTATCACTGAAACAAGGGATCACAACTGGAAGCTGATGACTGAGATGAGTCAAAGGGATGTTAGGAAGTACTTCTTCAGTCACAGAGTTGTCAGGAAGCGGAATAGTCTGGAAAGTGACGTAGTGGAGGCACGAACCATATATAGTTTTAAGACGAGGTTTGATAAAGCTCATAGAGGAGAGAGAGAGAGAGAGAGAGAGAAAAAACACACCAACCAACCAACCTAGTAGCGATCAGTGAAGAGGCCACCGCCAGGAGCTATGAATCGACCCCTCCAACCACAAATAGACGAGTACAAGTAGGTGAGTACACTTGTACACACGCGCACGCAGGCAGGCACGAGCAACTGTTTCCATTTTCTACTGTTCTAACACAGGTGAACATACATACCGGCAATGGTCATGTTTCTAGTTTTATTGCAATCTGGGAAAGTTCCTGAAACACGACTCCATACACAGCGTTTTATACTCTATCACATGAAACTCATGTTTCTGCTCTTACTGGGTGCCTTGTCGTGTGTGCACAGAGAGATCATCAATTTTGTGCCCTGTTCTTACTGTGTGTAGCAGGAAGTGTAGTCAAAAAGAGTTCACACTACTTCCAACGAAAGGGTATTTGGTGATCGTACTGTGGTGCTTGTGTTGTGCAGGTGTTGTGACCTGGTGTTTCGGTATTATTTTGTTTTTCTGATGACAAACAGACCTTGGGAATATGGCGGTCTATCGCCAGTCTTTATCTGATACATATTGAATGTATTCAGCATTGTAGTGTCAACAAGATGGATGAAGAGTTTCATGTAGCACTTGTAACTCTTCTGTACTTAATCAACAAACCAAATTTGCATATCATATTTGTCCATCAAGCGCATATTGGTGGTGTAATCAACAACAGCATCTGGCCTTGCAATGAGTTCACTGGTGTGTGTATTCACCATTCCTGTATTTAATTTCGTGCTGGTGGATCAATGTCAACACTGCCACATCACGGTTCTTGCTTTCGAAATGCCATGATGTCATTGACATGAAGCACCTGCACCTTGCCGGTTCCAATACCTGCATTGAACCTGGGCATATGTTTACTCATTCCACTCACTATTCCACACACAACTGACATGTTCACTTGCCGGAAATCACTGAGTAAGGGGCTTGTGTGCCAGTCATACATGTATAATGTATTCCCCCTTACCAAGATATTGTTCAGTTATTTTTCTCACGACATCACTTCCTGGAATGTTTCATCTTATGCTTCCTGTATACACAGAACCAGAACCAGGCCACTTTCACATAAAACATCCAGCTTGATACTGAAGAGTTTGTTCTTACTTGATCGACAGTCTGCCTTTGAAGTGGATCACAGACTCTTTGATGACAAGGTTCGTGAAAGGGGCAAAAATACTCACTGAAGTAATGTTTGAGGTAGATAAAACATCCCTAATCTTGTATAACAATTCTGTCGGGCCTCGTCTTGTCTGGGAAGTGTAGCTTTCGTAGCAGTAGGACAAACCTGTTGACAGGTATGTGATTACTGAATGCCAGAATCTATAAAGACGGTCAGTCGACCAATATGATGCAATATTGAGTTTGTACACATGTGGCAACAGCAGTGCTGTGGGAAAGAGGAGATACATCTCTGCTACAAATGTGTTCTTCCTCTTATGCAGCCTTGATTAAGGTAAAACCAGTGTTTGCCTTGTATGCCAGAAGTATCTGTTGTCTTCCTTCAGTATCATTTGCTTCAGAGATTCATCGAAATATGCTTCAAATAATTGAAATTGAGTTGCGTCACTCCCGAGGGTACAATTGGGCTGGTTTCTACTGTGTTATCAAATTGATGGGGATTGGGCACAAAATGCATCCTCCTGCTGATTCCTGCGCGATCTGTTGGTGACTGTTGCTGGATACCTGCAGCTTGTTGTGGTGGTGGTGATATAACCAGCACGTAATCTTTTCCTCACCAGACAAGAATACTTTAATCCCTAAAATAAATATTAAACTCCCAGTATACGTACGTTGTGAATAATACATCTCTCGGTGTATATATATCCTACGCCTTTAAGATGAATTTTATTGAATACCTCTGGATAAGAGCAAATGTTGGTTCATGTTGCATTATGATTGTGCAACATTTATTTTTCCGGTTATCCCCATTATTTTTATCCTATCAGTGTGCTTGATAATATTGTCAAACAATTTTCTTAATCTCACCTGCAGCCCAGGTAAAATTACACGACACCCACACACACACTTTTCCTAGCAGTGGTACAAGCAACATATATATATATAGTCCGTAAAGCCATATATCGCTGCAGCAACCAGGAACTCGGAATATACATTTCTTTGAAAGGGTCACAATTTAGTCGAATTTCAGCTTTATTTTTTTTTTTGCAGTTACTGAGCATTTAAGTATTTTTTTTTTTTACAATACTGTTGTTTAAAATGGTTTAAGATTTGGGCTTTAATTCTATAGTAAGTGTGCTTTTAAAGAATCCTTTCAATTTCTTTTGAAAAATGCGAATATTTCTTCAGAGGAAAAAACCTAACACAATTCACACGATATAACACTTATATTATAATATTGGATAATGTAGAGACTGAAGTTTAACACTCACTTTCCATTGTTTAGTTAAATCTACTGATACGATTAGAGTTGTTGAAGTAGTGTGAACTCCACCTACAGTGCTAGTCATGGCATTATGCCGTGACGAAAATCAAAGGCCTACCATACAGGGGGGTCTTTTTCGTCAGTGCATTATGCCGGGTAGCGGCCGTTAGCATGACGTCACGGTCTTTCGCCACACTCCACATTGACTCCTCAATGCTCACGTGGCTGCCGTGGTGAGAGGAAGTGTTGCATTTTTGTCTCTCATCCTCCCCATCTTTTGTCCAGCGTTCCCGTTTGTTTTGGGGCTATACATGTTTGATTATGGGTAAAAGAAAGTCTTTAACACCTGAAACTATAGCTCAAATCATAGGGCTTCACAAAGCTGGGCACCAGACGAAAGAAATAGTGGAGAATGTTGGTGTGTGTGAGCGTTCAGTGAGGAACTGGGTGCAGCGTTTCAATGTCAGTAGTATTATACTTGAGTAGTATAGCTTAGTACCAGCTATATTTATATTTAAGATCCCTAGCATAGCTACCTATGACGTCATGAATCCTGCGCATGTGTACGCTCAGGGAAAAGCATCTCCCTCATTCTCTCGTGCATAGGCCTATGTGGAGCAGGTATGGCTGGGGTTCTCCTTCCTCACTTACTCAATATATCTACATTACCAACCAATCAGGTGTTTCTCTTCAACCATTATTATATCTCCAAGAACCCACACGATAAGTGTTCAAGGCTGGTGTCGGTGTCGAGTTACTGTCTACCAAACCCCGGCCTGGCACCTCGAAGACATCTCTTCGTACCTTAACTATGTTGAAGAAACATTTAGAGAGTACACCTAAGATAACTGCTAGAGAAATGAAAGAAAAGAACCCACATCTTTTCTCAGAGGTTTCATCTACAGTATGGCTCGTAAAACAATAAAAGACAAGTTTAGAGGCAGAAATTTTTCTATAGATAGTAATACACGAGTAATTTATCAGTTTTATTTTTTTGGAGGGGGAGGGGGGAAAGCGACTCAAAGAATGAACAAGGGTGCACACTAAACTGTGAAAAATCAAATTATACATATAAAATGAACTTAGGAATCATCCAACATGAATGTAGCAAATGTGCTTTACTTAGTGTGGAAAGAACGCATCAACATATTTGTCGATTTTTATAAAAAAAAAAAAAGAAAGTAAAAGAGAAGTACTTACATAGAACTGTAAAAATATATATTTATTTGTATGAGAGGAAAACACAGACACCTGGAAGTAAGTGAGAGTATGTTTGTGTGATGGTTTATTATTCATGGTGGTGTTTACTGATCTTTCTTAAAACTTGCTTACTATGATTGTGCAGCCTCGTGCTTCACTCTCGTAAAGGTAAAATAACACTGTTTATAATGGATTAAAAACAGGAAATCTGTAAATGATGATGCAATAAGTTCAGGATCAAATAAATAAATGGACTACGCTATCTTCACTCCAGCGCTGAAGTGTGACAGAAAACTTCAAATATTGCTCAAATTTTCTCATTTTAGAATCAGTTGTTACCTTGGATAATATTATCGCAATGTTCAGTCTAATTGCCGTCGGACCCTGTGAAGGGCTTTACATCCAAGGATATGAATCTAACGTTGCTTTCCCTCGATCAATCCTGAGTGCCTCCCATTCCTCCAGGCACTACGGTTTTAGCCTTCCCTTAGAAATATAATGCTAATGTTTTATCAATGTTTTATAAAGTGAACTATTCATACTTATTGGGAACTGTTTGAGAATTATAGATGATAGAAACACGTCTCGAAGTTTTAAAGATTCTTAATGAGTCTGAAACTATTTTATTTATTAACACACAGACCGTTTCCCACCAAAGCAGGTTGGCCCGACAAAGAAAAGCTTTCATCATCACTCACTCCATCACTGTCTTGCCAGAGGAGTGCTTACACTACAGCTACAAAACTGCAATATTAACACCCCTCCTTCAGAGTGCCGGCACTGTACTTCCCATCTCCAGGAATCAAGTCCGGCCTGCCGGCATCCCTGAAACCCTTCATAAATGTTACCTTGCTTACACTCCAACAGCACGTCAAATCCTAAAAAAAACATTTGTCTCCATTCGCTCCTAACTAACACGCTCACGCACGCTTGCTGGAAGTCCAAGCCCCTCGCACACAAAATCTTTACCCCCTCCCTCCAACCTTTTCTAGGCCGACCCCTACCCCGCCTTCCCTCCACTACAGATGTATACACTCTCGAAGTCATTCTATTTTGGTATTTCCTCTCTACATGTCCAAACCATCTGAATAACCCCTCCTCAGCCCTCTGGATAATAATTTTGGTAATCCCACACTTCCTAATCTCCAAACTACGGATTATATACATTATATTCACACCGCACATTGCCCTCAGACATGACATCTCCACCGCCTCCAGCCTTCTCCTTGTTGCAACATTCACAACCCATGTCTCACACCCATACAGGAGTGTTGGTATAACTATACTCCCATACATTCACCTCTTTGCTTTCATGAATAAAGTTCTCTATCTCCACAAGCTCCTCAGTGCACCACTCACCTTTTTCCCCTCGTTAATTCTATGATTCACCTCATCCTTCATAGACCCATCTGCTGACACATCCACTCCCAAATATCTGAACACATTCACCTCCTCCATACTCTCTCCCTCCAATCTGATATCCAATCTTCCGTTATCTGATTTGTTATCCTCATCACCTTACTTTTTCCTATATTCACTTTGAATTTCCTTCTTTTAAATACCCTACCAAACTCATCCATCAACCTCTGCAACTTCTCTTCAGAATCCCCCAAAAGCACAGTGTCATCAGCAAAGAGCAACTGTGACAACTCCCACTTTGTGTTAAATTCTTTATCTTTTAACCCCACACCTCTTGCCAACACCCGAACATTCACTTCTCTTACAACTCCATCTATAAATATATTAAACATCCATGGTGACATCACACATCACTGACTAAGACCTACTTTTACTGGGAAATAATCTCCCTCTCGCCTACATACTCTAACCTGAGTCTCACTATCCTCGTAAAAACTTTTCACGGCTTTCAATAACCTACCTCCTATTCCATACATTTGCAAGATCTGCCACATTGCCCCCCTATCCCTTTTCCAAATCCATAAATGCCACAAACACCTCTTTACCCTTATCTAAATATTGTTCACCTATGTTTCACTATAAACATTTGGTCTACACACCCCCTACCCTTCCTAAAGCCTCCTTGTTCATCTGCTATCCTGCTCTCCGTCTTACTCTTAATTCTTTCAATAATAACTCTACCATATACTTTACCAGGTATACTCAACAGACGTATTCCCCAATAATTTTTACAATCTCTTTTGTTCCCTTTGCCTTCATACAAAGGAACTATGCATGCTCTCTGCCAATCCTTAGGTACCTTACCCTCTTCCATACAATTATTAAATAAAAACACTAACCACTTCAAAACTGTATCCTCACCTGTCTTTAACATTCTTTATCCCATCAATCCCAGTTGCTTTACCCCCTTTCATTCTATTCACTGCCTCACGAACTTCCTCCACACTCGCAACTGGTTCTTCCTCACTCCTATAAGATGTTATTCCTCCTTGACCTATACACGAAATCTTCAACATTTAACAATTTCTCAAAATATTCCCTCCCTCTTCCCGATACCTCTAACTCTCCATTTAATAACTTTCCTCTCCTATTTTTAACTGACAAATCCATTCTTTCCCTAGGCTTTCTCAACTTATTAATCTCACTCCAAAACTTTTTTCTTATTTTCAACAAAATTTGTTGATAACATCTCACCCACCCTCTCATTTGCTCTCTTTTTACATTGCTTCACCACTCTCTTAACCTCTGTTTTTCTCTCCATATACTCCTCCCTCCTTGCATCACTTTTACTTTGTAAAAACCTCTCATATGCTAACTTTTTCTCTCTCACTACTTTCTTTACATCATCATTCTACCAATCGCTCTTCTTACCTCCCGCACCCACTTTCCTATAACCACAAACATCTGCTGAACACTCTAACACTGAAACTATATTCCCCAAACACCTATAGTATGTGTTTATTTGAAAACGTCCATTTTGATAAGCTTCAATCCCTCAAAGTTGGTAAATCTTAGGGGGAGATTAACATTATTATTGTTTTGCCTAAGTGCCAGTTTGCCAACTTTATCGACAATATTTTATGGGTTTTGGTGCGATAAGTTAAGGATGCATATTCCGATCGAACTGTTATTGTATTGTGTAGGCATTAGTTTGCAAAATTTAAAAAATTGTACTTTATTCCTCTTAAAAATCTGAGTGTTCCTCTGCTGAACAGATTCTCGTTTAAAACGTTCTCAGTGGAAAATTCTGTATAGTTTTAGGCTGCATAAGTGCCATTTTGCTCAGTATATAACATAAAAGAAATGGGGGAAATTATTTGACATCATGCACTCTGATTCCATACGCTTATTTAGTTTCCAATTCTCTCCATGGACTTGCCTTAGTGCTTAGTGTATATACAGTATGGTAACTTAATTCAAGATGACGTTTCTAAGGTTTTTGAAGTCATTTGAGAGAAATAGTAAATACTTAAGGAAGAGTCAGAGTGCTTACGCAGTCAGGTCTCGATATTTGCCGAGTAGAGCCAAGTGTCCCGCTCGCTGGAAGTTGCCTCTGTTAGTATTAGTGGTGAGAATGTTAGCCGATTCAAGACATTTTCTCCTTCAGACTTATAAAATAACCGGTTTAGCTCTTGACTAATTCCTGTGATGTTGCTATGAAGTGATGGAGTTGATGCAAGGTACTGTCGGTGGGGCAGGCGTATCTGTGTTCACTAATGCACGTCAAGTCCCTGTTTGTGTCACCTACATAAACATTGTCGTAGCTACTGCAGGGAATTGTTTAAAAGGCTGCCATGGATGGTGTGGTAGTAATGTACAATATCTTAGAGTGAGCTGCTATGAACGGCTACTGGTTTTCCACTAGGTAAACTAACCACGGTACGGGTGGGGACTGAATTCACGTCAAGTGAATCTTAAAACTCCAGGCCAGCGCGTAAGCCACTGGCCAGCTGGCTACTTGCATTTGTGGTCACAATGGGATCCATGCTAATCTCCCTATGGTATATAAATATACCTAGTTGGGTGAATCTTATTGTAGCCAGTTGGCCCAGTGGCTTACGCGCTGGCCTGGAATTTTAAGAGTTACTTGCCGCGAGTTCAATCCCCACCCGTACAGTGATTTGTTTCCAGTCGTGTCTTTACAATTTCGTGAGTCACTAGGTAAACGGTTGCTATTCATTTTAACCGGTTGCATACGATATATATTTCTCCGTATGTGCTACTCTATGATGTGGTCCTTCCCTGTGAGGAACATGATATTCCTGGAAATAGCCCTTGACTGATAGACCATGCTCCTCCTCCACGCGCTTTTGTGATACATATTCCAGGCTAAAATACGACTGTGTGATCTACTGTACTCCCTGGTCTTCCCTTCCCTGCTGCATATGTTAGATCCTGTCTGTCACCCAGGATACAACTCTGCACTAGGGTATTCTCTACTTGTACTGTTGAGATTCTCAGTGATGTCTGGTGAACTTGCCTGCAACTCCACAGTTATGAGATGGGTCTGCTTCGGATATAACGTTCACTGGCCATCCCAGATTACCTATAGCCTTCACGGAGACAGAGGGAGGAGCCTTTCATACATCGTGTGAGGCTTCCAGTGCCATATTAGTTAAAAAAAAAAAAAAAAGACCGTGACTTGTCTTAGAAAGTTGTAGTTAAGCATAACCAGGTAAACATCAAATCAACCCGAGTTTCAATCGTGTTGTAAGAATTGTATCATGGCGACTTCGCCTGGTTGTTTTAGTTTGGCTTGTATAGTGTAAACTATTATTAGACTGTACTATGTAGAGATAGGTTGGACTGCACTACGTCGACTTGGGTTGAGTTGTACAATGCCGATTTATGTTGGATTCTTCAATGTCGATTTAAGATGGATTATACTACGTCGAATTTGGGTAGGCTGCAATATGTCGACTTACGTAGAATGGTTCTGTGTTGGATTGAAGCATCTCCAGAAGTTGCATTATCAGATTCGATACTTAAGAAATTATTGCATCAAAACTCATTTTTTTCCAATTTCTTCCAAAAAAACTTTTCAACCACCACAGACCAACATCAGTCCAATCTTTTCTTAAAGTTAGACTGCTATACTTTTAAGAAAATAAATAAACATGGTCAATTAGTTAGTAAATTTCATGTAAGCTTGGTGTACTTTACATATTTTTTAACAATGGTGTTGAGGACACACTCGTATGTTACAGGCACATAACGAAAAAAAAAAAAATTCATGCAACCTCCTGGAGGTTCCCCTGAAGAAACACCAGATAATAATCTTATGTGGTACGAATTATGGTTCGGTTTTCCTTTGCTAAAACCCAAAGATGTTTTTTTTTTTCTCATAGTGCTGCAGAAGACGCTCCAGTTTTGAGGCTCTGGTGCCCACGGTCTTTCCATCTGGTTCCCTCATGACTGACGCCTCCAATATTGGTTGGTTGGGGAAAGGGGTAAGCTTGGCTCAGCGTGTCGTCCCGGCTCTCAGGGCCCTGACAGCCTCATTAGCGTCAGTTTTTGGTGAACTGGATGGCACTCCGGTGCGCTCACGTAGCATGTGTGTACGTGGCCAGCCATCTCCAGAATTCCCCTTTTAGGGCTTTTTCTGTCATTTGTTGTTGTCTAGTTGGGCCTGTCACCGGGGATCTCTTATATGAAGGATCGTCTTTCGAGAAATTTATGCTACCAGTTCCTTCTGCTGCTTAAAGGTCATTGCCTCCAACTTCCCAGGAGCTGTATGACCCTTCCGGGTTTAGTGCTTTTATTTCAAATATAATCTTGTGCAACAGAATCAGCTCATCTGCTCCTCTAGCGCGCGTGTACACGCACACATGCGCACTCACGCGAACGAACGAACGAACGAGAGAGAGAAGGGGGGGTGGAGGGGGAGTCACCAACAAGCATAGTATGCACGCTTAACTATCGTTTGTGTCACCAGTCCCTGTATCTTGCCCCTGTCTACCCCTCCCCCCATAGACACCTACCTACCTACATCCCCCCACACACAACTCCCCCTCACACACACAACTCACCCCCACACAAACCCCCACTTCTGTAGCTGTAGTGCAGTGTTAGTACACTACAGTATTTAGATGAGCATGTGTGTGAAAATGTACGTATGTGTGTATGTATTACTGAGTGTATGAATGCGTGGGTATAAGTATGTGTTTTATACATTCATGTACTTTATTGCATACGTACGTTTATATACTTAGCATGTATGTATACGTGTGCATACTCTTTCTTATGTATATCCATACTTGTGCCCATCCCCGCTACTAATACCACCACCATGTACCTGTCAATTTGTATGTGAATCTGTAAAAATAACCATAATAATTAATAACTCTGTTATACTTGAAATTGTGAAGCCGATCAAAAGACCCGTTAAAGCAATCCCGTGGAAACCTAATTCATTATGGTTATATATAACTAAGCAGCGAGTACCTGTCTATGTCATTTTCTCTACGAACATTACCAGGGTTGGATATTTGATTCCGACTGGATAAAGTGATCTCAAATTATAAACGAAAAAGTTAGAGGTGATGAAAATTGTAGATAAAATATGGATGATTCTTGCATCACGTCGTCCAGTACTCAGGAAATTTTTAAATATTGTATAAAACACTTTTTAAACATCTTTCAGTTTTCGTGTTCATGTTGCATTAGTTTTAAAATTCTCTACACTCTTATAAAAGAAACAATTGATGTTGTGCTTTGAAGAAAGTCCAGATTTTAAGAAAATATTTATTGCACTGACAGGTATACCCATACAAAATCTAAACTGGATGGGTAATATCCAAGCGGAAAGATACGTCAGCCATTAATTATTAAAGCTGTTGACAAGAGGAAGACGAATATATAGATATTTTGAGCGTGATGATTCAAGAGGAATCAAAATCTCAAAAACATTTACTCACAATGGTCAAATCTACACTTACCCACTTGAATTTTTCTGCCGTCGTCGAATTAAGAGTTAATTTTTTTTAACGTTTGAAGCTACGTCTCTATTAGGGTTTTGGAAGTCAAGCCATTCCAGGATCCTGTTAATGGGTTCAATAGAGCACCTAGACATACTAATTGTTCATTGAATCTGATTCTTGTTACCGTACGAAAGCGTTAAAAATTTATATCCAATGGGATGAAAGGATGTTGCGTTATGGGCCAAATATGATTCCTTACTTCCGTAGGTAGAAATGCATTCGTTATACAGCAGGGCCTCGCTTATACAGCAGGTTAGGTTCAGGGTTACCGCTGTAAACTGAAAATCGCTGTCGAGTGAATCCTGTTTTTTTTTACTTTCAGATAAATATAAAAGCCTGACATGTATTAAGTGAGAAATATAGCTAGGCCTAAAAAAATGCAGAATACACACGTTACTTTAAAATATTTTAGTCCTTAGATTATTGTAGAAAGTCTAAATGGAAAAATAGGTAAAATTGAAAACCGCTTATTAGCAAAATGCTGTAAAGTGAAGTGCTATAAAGCAGGGCCTGCCTGTAAAGATAAATTTGCAAAAGTCGTTATTATTATTAAAATGGGTTCCACCTCTGGTGCAAATTGTAGGACCCATAGCCTCAGAGAAGTGGATAAAGAGGCTTCGAGGAAAAATGTTTGGATTTCTTCCTGAAATGTATATTTATAATTTATTGAATAATGTTTAATTTATTGTATAATATTTATGATTTATTATATCACTCCTGAGGGTCTGTAAATTATTAAAATGATGGAGTATTTGCACCTGAAATATATGTAGTTAAAAAGGCTTATTTCTTGGGTAATGTGAGAATCATTTATATTAACATATAAGCAAGTATGAATACCCTGTTGTTGTGTGTGTGTGTGTGTACACTCACCTACAGTGGACCCCCGAGTTTCGTAAAAACTTCACTCCTGAAGTCTGCTCAAGTGCCATTACCGAACGAATTTACTCCCTTAAGGAAAAATTTCACGTAGGTTAGTCTATTTCAGACCCCCAAAAATACACTTCCACAAGAACTTACAAAATTATACTTACATAATTGCACGATTTCCGGTGTATTCGTTAACCGAGGGTCCACTGTATTTGTACTCACATGTTTGTGGTTGCAGAGGTCACGATATAGCTCCTGGCCCCGCCTCTTCACTGATCGCTACTAGGTCCTCTCTCTCCCTGCTCCATGAGCTTTATCAAACCTAGTCTTAAAACTATATATGGTTCCTGCTTCCACTACATCCCTTGCCAGACTATTCCACTTCCCGACAACTCTATAAGTAAAGAAATATTTCCTAACATCTCTTTGACTCAACTAAGTCTTCAACTTCGAATTGTGACCCCTTGTTTATGTCCCATCTCGAGAACATCTTGTCTCTGTCCACCTTGTCACTTCCTCGCAGTATTTTGTATGTCGTTATCATGTCTCCCCTAACCCTCCTGTCCTCCAGTGTCGTCAGGCCGATTTCCCTTAACCTTTCTTCGTTGGTCATTTCCCTTAGCTCTGGAACTAGTCTTGTTTCAAACCTTTTCACTTTCTCTAATTTCTTGACATGCTTGACCAGGTGTGGGTTCCAAACTGGTGCTGCATACTCCAGTATGGGCCTGACGTACACGGTGTACAGTGTGTGTGTATGTGAAAACTAAAAACAAGAGAAGGCATCGAAAGAAGAGCAAATTGGAAAACAGAAATATGATCGCAAGTGGGACCACTGCAATATACCTGCTGTGACATGCTAGACAAACCTCAGAATTTGTACACCATCTATGACGACCTGAATAAGGTCAACCACTAAAGGTATTTGTCTGAACTGCGACTACATCTAGCTTTCATCTTTCACACCGGGCTCTGCTGTAAGTTAAATCAGGTTTCCTGGACTATTTTTTTCTGTGAGAAACAAGTTAGAATAATTAAATTAGGAAACTACGAATTTTTCATCCATCACCGTTGTCAGAAAACGCTATCTCACTAATCAAATCATAGAACGGGTCGAGGGCCCTAAGCGTTGTAATTTGTCTGCAATCGTGTTATTGTGATTTCGTGAGCCAATATATCTATTATTACAGAGGAGCACTGCAGTAGGTATGCTGGCATCTGCTAGCTTTATCTACGCACATTTCCAGTCTTCACAGCAGACCACAAGTTAAAAGTCCTTCCTCAACCCACACATCCAATAGAGGCACAAATACCCTTTTTAATTCCCACATACCTCGAAAGTTTAAATACGCCAGTGAAAGAAACACACCCTCTCATAAGCTACTCACATATCACACCAATCAACACATACCAATTTCATCTCTCTTTACAGCCATCCTACTCCAACACTAGTTAATATCAGAGCAAACTACAGCACCACCGACAACTTTAGAGAAATAGGTGAGTAGGCAGGATGCAGGGAATATTGAAAACTCATACACAGTTGGGGCGAAAGGATCAATGTTAAAGCAAATAGGATCAAGTGTAACATGACTGACACCTGAGCAGAGATGCTGAAGGAAATGGATGCGAAAATAATTATAATGCAAGAGAGAACGCTTAAGGGGAAATTATCAAGTTTGAGAAGACATGTGTCGAAGAAAACTGAGGAACTGGAAACTGAAGCAAATAGGAATAATGTAAGGAAGAAAATCAAGGCCCTTGATATAGATCAGAGGTAGGAGTAAGGCATAAATCACGAGAGAAAAGTATGACCCATAATAATTTTTTTTTATTAACACATCGGCCGATTCCCACCAAGGCAGGGTGGCCCGAAAAAGAAAAACATTCATCATCATTCACTCCATCACTGTCTTGCCAGAGGGGTGCTTTACACTACAGTTATAAAACTGCAACATTAACACCCCTCCTTCAGAGTGCAGACACTGTACTTCCCATCTCCAGGACTCAAGTCCGGCCTGCCGGTTTCCCTTAATCCCTTCATAAATGTTACTTTGCTCACACTCCAACAGCACGTCAAGTATTAAAAACCATTTGTCTCCATTCACTCCTATCAAATACGCTCAAACATGCTTGCTGGAAGTCCAAGCCCCTCGCACA
>WNWK01003998.1:107500-130000 GCA_009830355.1 Cherax destructor | reverse complement strand
ACACACACACACACCACAACACACACCACAACACACTCCACAACACCACAACACACACCACAACACACACACACACACACCACACACACACACACACACCACAACACACACACACACACACACACACACACACACCACAACACACACACACACCACACACACACACACACACACACACACACACACACACCACACACACACACACACACACACACACACCACAACACACACACACACACACACACACACACACACACACACACACACACACACACACACACACACAACACACACACACACACACACCCCACAACACATACATGTTAAGTAAACGGACACAAATGCAACTTATGTAACATTTTATTGTGGCAACGTTTCGCTCTCCAGGAGCTTTGTCAAGCCGAAACGTTGCCACAATAAAATGTCACATCTCAAGAATTAAGAGCTACAGTGCAGCTTTCTTTCTTCATCCTTGCTTCAAGTTAGATTGGCTTCGATAAAAAGAAAGATAACAGGTGCTTCAAAAGATAAGGATCATTGTTGCAAGTGTATCTGAGAATGAGGAAACTGGTGTGAAGTGATCCAAAAGGAGGAATCACACGAGTCTCGGCTAAATCCACTAATGAGACCTCACTTTTGTTTCGTTGATGCCATCTTCAGTTGGAGGTAAACAGAAATCAAACATTGATGAGTTGGAAAAAGTTTGAAAAATAATATTCCAGAGAACTGCGCTCCGACGTAGATCCCTTCGCCTATTAGAGGAATTCGCTACAGATGCTTCCTCTGAGGAAACTAGTAAGAAAAATGATGGGTGCCACAAGCACTTTAGCACCGTCAGAGTATTTAGCATTGCAGGAAATATTTTTGCTCCCATTAGGGCGCAGTTAGGGTCTGCAGAAATCCACGAACTTCTGATAAGTGCAACTAAAAAATTTATGAGTACTTCCCATACTTGAATCTTATTTAACAAAATGTAATATGTGATAATAGATGTAATTCTTTCTCTAATCCAATTTCAGATATTAACATTTTCTTAACTGGTTGTGAGCAGGTTGCATGCAGGTGGTTGTGAGCAGGTTACATGCAGGTGGTTGTGAGCAGGTTACATGCAGTGTAATTGATGCTTTGAAACAGCCTATATAAGGATCACATCACAACATAGTGTAGTGAAATAAGACGTAGGAAAATTGTAGTGCACCATTAGTTAATTTTTTTAAGTGAATGAAGAGAATATCAAATTTTATATCTTATATCACTACCAGTAAATACTAAACCTGGTCTGAACATCAATTTAAGAGACTTCTCAAGAACCACCTACTTGCCCTAAACTAAATAATCATAGTGTAAACTACTTTAAACAATGCTCACTGTTATTTTCCTATAATATAATTTCAATATTTACTATTGATGTAACCATCCTACAAAACACTTGCCACAATGTAATATCCCCAGATTGTAATTTGAGTACGTTTATTAACTGTTATAACTAATGTTTAACTAAAACAAACTCAATTTCTCTAGTATTTGATTAATCTGCCCAGAATGCCATGGCATGATAGTGGCACTCTTTGCACTTCTGCTCATGATTGTAATTTCAAAATCTCGATGTAAACAATGAAATAAAAATATATTATTATTATTACATGTAATCGTCCGTATCTTTATCTAATTTAGCATAAAAATATTATGCACATATTGTGTCTGGCTCTGAATGAAAATATAACTAAAGGAACTCGAGCGGATTGTTCAATTACTTACAATTAAATACAAAATATGAAATACAATTGCTTATCATTTCGAACATAAAATAATTAATTCATCAGCAAAATTTTCAAACTCAGAAAAATTGTTTTAGCGATTTCCAGGATTCAGGGGATTCGTTCATATTACAAGGTTAATATTGCTTTTATTTGATGCTCTCTCTCTCTCTCTCTCTCTCTCTCTCTCTCTCTCTCTCTCTCTCTCTCTCTCTCTCTCTCTCTCTCTCCTCTCTCCTTCTCTCTCTCTCTCTCCCTTCTCTCTCTCTCTCTCTCTCCTCTCTCTCCCCTTCTCTCTCCCTCTCTCTCCCCCATCTCTCTCCCTCTCTCTCCCCCATCTCTCTCCATCTCTCTCCCCCTCTCTATCCCCCCCTCTCTCCCCCTCTCCCCCTCTCTCTCCCCTCTCTCTATCCCCCTCTATACCCCCTCTCTCTCCCCTCTCTCTCCCTCTCTCTCCCTCTCTCTCCCCTCTCTCTCTCCCCTCTCTCATCCTCTCTTTCCCTCTCTTCTCTATCTCTCATATATATATATATATATATATATATATAATGTAATGTCGTGCCGAATAGGTAAAAACTTGCGATTTTGGCTTTAATAGTAACGCTCTTCTTGCCGAATAAGGCAAGCGAAAATTGTAGATAGTAGGTTGCTAGACAGCAACCACCTAGGGAGGTACTGCCGTACTGACGTCTGGTTACACTTAGGTCACACTACACAGGTATGCACATGCATATATATACGTGCACACATCTAGGTGTTTTCTCCTTTTTTCTTAATAGTTCTTATTCTTCTTTATTTCCTCTATTTTCCATGGGAAGTGGAAAAGAATCTCTCCTCCAGAAGCCATGCGTGTCGTATGAAGCGATTAAAATGCTGGGATTAATGGGCTAGTAACCCCTTCTCCTGTAGAAAACACAAAGAGAAGAACCACTGTAAAACTGGGATGCTTCAATTTGCGTGGATGTAGTGCGGATGATAAGGAAGAGATGATTGCTGATGTTATGAATAAAAAGAAGTTGGATGTCCTGGCCCTAAGCGAAACAAAGCTGAAGGGGGTACGCGAGTTTCAGTGGGGAGAAATAAATGGAATTAAGTCAGGAGTATCTGAGAGAGTTAGACCTAAGGAAGGGGTAGCAATAATGTTGAAGGATCAGTTATGGAAGGAGAAGATGGAATATAAATGCAAAAAATCAAGGATTGTGTGGATTAAAATAAGGGTCGGGTGCGAAAAGAGGGTCATAATAAGTGAGTATGCACCTAGAGAAAAGAGGAGTGTAGAGGAGAGAGATTTTGGGAGATGTTAAGCGAGTGTGTAGGAACTTTTGATCCAAGTCAGAGATTAACTGTGGTAGGGGACCTAAATGCTAAAGTAGGAGAAACATTTAGAGAGGGTGTGGTAGGTAAATTTGGGGTGCCAGGTGTAAATGATAATGGGGGCCCTTTGATTGAACTTTGTATATAAAGGGGTTTGGTTATAGGTAATACATATTTTAAGAAAATGAGGATAAATAAGTATACAAGATATGATGTAGGGCATAACAACAGTAGTTTGTTGGACTACGTATTGGTAGATAAAAGACTGTTAGGTAGACTTCAGGATGTACATATTTATAGAGGGGACAAAGATACATCAGATCACTTTTTAGTTGTACTTACAATGAGAGTAAAAGGTAGATGGGATACAAGGAAAATGGAAGCAGCAAGTAAGAGAGAGGTGAAGGTTTATAAACTAGAGGAGGAGGCAGTTAGGGTAAGATATAAACAATTGTTGGAGGGTAGATGGGCTAGTGTGAGTATAGGCAATGGGGTTAAAGATGAATGGGGTAGTGTTAGTGTTCAGGAGAAGTTTGTGGTTAAAGAAAAGTGGGTGCGGGAGGGAAGAAGAGCGATTGGTGGAATGATGATGTAAAGAGTAGTAAGAGAGAAAAAGTTACCATATGGGAGGTTTTTAAAAGTAGAAGTGATGCAAAGAGGGAAGAGTATTTGGAGATAAAAAGAGGTTAAGAGAGTGGTGAAGCAATATAAAAAGAGAGCAAATGAGAGAGTGGGTGAGATGTTATCAATAAATTTTGTTGAAAATAAGAAATTTTTTTTGGAGTGAGATAAACAAGTTGAGGAAGCCAAGAGAACAAATGGATTTGATAGTTAAAAATAGGAGAGGAGAGTTATTAAATGGAGAGTTAGAGGTATCGGGAAGATGGAGGGAATATTTTGAGGAACTGTTAAATGTTGATGAAGATAGGGAAGCTGTGATTTCGTGTATAGGGCAAAGATGAATAACATCTTGTAGGAGTGAGGAACCAGTTGTCAGTGTGGGAGAAGTTCGTGAGGCAATGGGTAGAATGAAAGGGGGTAAGGCAGCTGAAATTGATGGGATAAAGACAGAAACGTTAAAAGCAGGTGGGGATATAGTTTTGGAGTGGTTGGAGCTTTTATTTAATAAATGTATGAAAGAGGTTAAGGTACCTAGGGATTGGCAAAGAGCATGCATAGTTTTTGTATAAAGGCAAAGGGGACAGAGGAGAGTGCAAAAAATATAGGGGAATAAGTCTGATGAGTATATGGTAAAGTGTATGGTAGAGTAATTATTGAAAGATTTAAGAGTAAGATGGAGAGTAGGACAGCAGATGAACAAGGAGGCTTTATGAAGGGTAGGGGGTGTGTAGACCAAGTGTTTACAGTGAAACATGTAGGTGAACAGTTTTTATATAAGGGTAAAGAGGTTTTAGTGGCATTTATGTATTTGGAAAAGGCGTATGATAGGGTAGATAGGGGGGCAATGTGGCAGATGTTGCAAATGTATGGAATAGGAGGTAGTTTATTGAAAGCAGTAAAGAGTTTTTTCGAGGATAGTGAGGCTCAGGTTAGAGTATGTAGGCGAGAGGGAGATTATTTCCCAGTAAAAGTAGGCCTTAGAAAGGGATGTGTGATGTCACCATGGTTGTTCAATATATTTATAGATGGGGTTGTAAGAGAAGTGAATGCTCGGGTGTTGGCAAGAGGTGTGGGGTTAAAGATAAAGAATCTAAAGTGTAAGTTGTCACAGCTGCTCTTTGCTGATGACACTGATTTTGGGAGATTCTGAAGACAAGTTTCAGAGGTTGGTGGATGAGTTTGGTAAGGTTTGTAAGATAGGAAAATTAATAGTGAATGTAGGAAAGAGTAAGATGAGGCTAAAAAAAAATAGGTAGCGAAACACACACAACCCGCACATATAAAAAGGAGAGGAGCTTACGACGACGTTTCGTTCCGACTTGGACCATTTACAAAGTCACACTAACACATAGGACTGGAAGAAGGGGTATTTATAGGCAGGCAGACAGGGGAGGGCACAAGAAAGTGGTGGAGGGGTAAATAATGGAGGTAGTAGTAGTGGAGTCAGTCATATTCTAGGAAAGGAGCACTGCAATGAAGCTGGCGGCCCACATAGGGTAAGGACAACAACACAGAGGGGGAAAATGAAAATAAAATAAAGAAGGACAAATACAAGGCAAAAGAAAAGCAAGAAAACACAGAGGAGAAAGGAGAAAGATGAGAAGGGGGAAGAGATAGAAGGGGAAGGAATCAGGTTAAGTCACAGGTGTTCTGAAGTTTGGAGCATTTAACAATGTAATGGGAGAGGAAAGCATCTACAGAGACAAAGCCAGGGCTAAGATTCATAAAGGGAAAGTTGTGTATAAGGGAGGATTCAACCAAACGGCGACTGTGAAAGTTGGACGTAGGGTAGACAGTTTTAGCAGAAGACCAATCAATAGGATGACTGTGATCTCTGACATGACAGAAAAGAGCATTATTAGTGTCGGCAAGCCTAACACTATTTTTGTACTCAAAAATAGTGCTCAGTTTACAGCACTGGACCTACTACATGTCAGGACCATGGCTCGAATCCCTGTTTATTTCTATGCTAATTTCTATAGAATCACATTCGTCTCATGTCTTTATATTGTGGGTGGGTGTTGTATTAAAGGCATGAGACGAATGTGATTCTATAGAAATTAGCATAGAAATAAACAGGGATTCGAGTCATGGTCCTGACAGGTAGCAGGTCCAGTGCTGTTAACGGAGCTATGAGACTTGCAATAGGAAGCGATGATGGTGGCGCGTATGTGGAATTTTTTTTACAGAAGGTTAAGTCGGAAACCTTCCTATTGTATGCTTCGCAGCTCATGTGTACAATAATGGACCTGTCTCTTATTCGCACTTCAGTTCGAATCTCCGTCCATTATCTTGTTCATTCACTGAGGGTCGGTTATTAACACTAAGGTTAACAGACTAATTGACCTGTGGGAAGAGACAGAAAGGTCATAACTAATGGCTGGTGTCGACTTGTCACAGAAACTGCGGTCTGGAACCTTCCTGTTGTCAACCTCGGAGTTCAGTGGTACAGCACTAGACCAATGACCTGTCAGCACCACGGTTCAAGTCCCTGTCCGTTCGTATTTATTCATTGATGATCGTTCATAAAGCTTATGTGAAGTTCATCATTCTATATAAATTAGAAAATAATAATATAGCCACCATTAAAACCAGAATATTAGGCAGAAGTAAGACAAAAAATACTACGTTAATGTTTGAAAAAGTAAGAAATTCCAGAATATTGTGAAGGAGTTTAAAAGCATATGCAAGAGAAAGAAGCAAAAGGTATAAGGTAGGGAGCACAGGGTAATAAGTTTTGGAGGAGTGGCCACAGAGTGTAGTATACGGTTACATCGAGAGAGGCTGGAGAGAAAATGTTTTCATATTTAAGACGAAGTTTTCAAAAAAAAAAGGTGGAAGAACAGATACGGTGGACTGAGAATTATGATAGACGATAAAATTCCTGGAGCCATAAAGTGTTGATGGTAAATGATAGCCAATGTGGGTGTTGAGGGTGAAAGAAACGTGTTTGCAAGAGGATGGCTTAGCCTAATGGTAAGCAGTGGGAACGAATGAGTATGTAACTTAAATTTATCGTCCTTAAACATGATAAAAATGTATCTTTTACTAGAACATAATGATTTAGTTGCCAAATGAAGGAACCAAAAAAGTGGAGAATGATGAAATAAAAGAAATATTTTGAACTTATAATTAATAGATTGAGTCTTCAGTTTCATACCAGGAAGAAAAGACGTGGATGTTATTAATACCGAGTCTGGACACAAGTGGGATTCAAACTGTTCGCAAAATACTGATTTAAGTACATCCTACTCATTTTTAATATATCTATATAGAGTAACAGTTCTGCGCAGCACTGTTAAGTCACTGTACTGTGAAACGGGTACTCCTGTTATTTCAGCATACAAAACTAGGAGGGCATTGTGGGTAGGGCAATAATAATGACTTGTCCACAAGTAAAAAATAAAAATATGCTAATAAAAGTGAGGTAGAAAACCTCTTGATCATGGTGAATGGCAACAGACTCGGCGTCGTAGAGCACGTTCTCACCTTCTGGCAAATGCTTACATATGCTGGAATATATTTCACCAATACTCGAGCAAGTGCCACATGCCGGAATTACTGATTGCCCTACATTATTGGCATTACAGGCTAGAGATTGAATTATCGGTATTGCAGAATATAGACAGGACTGCCAGTATAGCTTATCACAGTATCGCTTGTATTCCAGCCCGAATTTGTGTTAGTAATATTCTTGGCAACATGGGCCCAAGTCAGCTGTTCTGGTTCTCATCGCTGATACTTAATATTCCTGGTAGGAAACCCAATACTCATTGATGAGCCCCGCTGGCTGCTGCCATATTGGCTTCCCTGGCCTCGCTTGGGAGTATGGCTCACCCTTCCTGCTTACCCTCACCTGTTCTCAGGGAAATTATTTTCGATCCCAAGAAGTTGTTATTTTTATTCTTGTTTGTTTCTTCATTCGTTCTTTTTCATGCACTCAAGATTGTCTGAACTTCAAACAGTCACGAAAATACTTTTATGATATAGATGTCCGTCGTTTATACATTTTTAACCATTCAGGGAAGCCATTGATATTGGAGGGGTTCTTTGACCGAGCAAATGGAGACACCCTCCCCTTCTAAGGATGATACTCGATTTCCTCTCATTTCTAACACTGCATTATTCGTATGAATTTAGCTCATCCCTTAACAACTATTACTACTACTAATAAAATAACAAAATTAATGATATAGCTATTAGATGTGGAATGTTAGTTTTCATCAAATAAGTAAATACTAAGTATATCGCCTTGTATGTAACTGATACTGCAAAAATTAGGTATAGATTAATGACAAAAAATGCTAAAATGCCACAACTGAATGTGGGCTCTCAAGAACCTGTTTTTGGGGGCTCAGTTTCGAAAAAAAAAATTATGCTCTCTGGAACGTTTTTGAAATTTAAATATTTCATGTTCATGTCATAAAAATAATTATAATTGTCCTCTGAGAAAAAAAGCTCCTATCGAAATTCATTAGTAATTTTCCTTTCATTCAATTTTATAAAAAAAAAATTAGATGTCATAACTAGAAATTCTGTGTTCCTCACTTATTCCTCCATCACTCTTCCATCACCCTTCCCCATCACTCTCCTCCATCACCCTTCCCCATCACCCTTCTCCATCACTTCCTCCATCACCCTTCTCCTCCATCACTCTCCTCCATCACCCTTCCCCATCACTCTCCTCCATCACCCTTCCCCATCACTCTCCTCCATCACCCTTCCCCATCACCCTTCTCCATCACTCTCCTCCATCACTCTCCTCCATCACTCTCCTCCATCACTCTCCTCCATCACTCTCCTCCATCACCCTTCTCCATCACTCTCCTCCATCCCCTTCCCCATCACTCTCCTCCATCCCTCCATCACTCTCTCCTCCATCACTCTCCTCCATCCCCCTTCTCCATCACTCTCCTCCATCCCTTCTCCATCACTCTCCTCCATCCCCCTTCTCCATCACTCTCCTCCATCACCCTTCTCCATCACCCTTCATCACTTTCCTCCATCGCCTTTCTCCATCACTCTCCTCCGTTTCATTCATCATTCCATCTCACTTCACAATCCGTCACACTTCACACTTTCATTCCATCACACTCGTCAAAGTCTCTCCATCACACTCCACAACCTCGCCCATTCCTCACACTACATCATACTCTTTCATCACATTAGTTCCTCCATCATACTCACGTCTTCATCACACTCCATCACACTTCATCACACTCCACTACATGCACTAATTCATGAGACTCCTCCATCCCCTCACTCCACACTCACTTCTCCATGACACTCCTCCATCAGACTAGCTTCATGACACTCCTCCATCAGACTAGCTCCATCCCCCTCCTCCCTTCACAACCCACATTACTCCATCACGCTACCTTACCCTTCCATTTCACTTCCTTTCCACACTTTTCCATCACTCTTCCACCACACATTATCACACTCCTACATTGTGGCTGCACCGAATATATTACACTTTATTCAGGGTTTATCACACAACCACTTCTTGCATTCCCTCTGTACCAGCCGAAGTGGCAATTATGGAGGTATGGCTGCAGGGTCTCCTAGCTGCACTGTTTCGCTGCTAGGTTTATATGTTAACTATCGAGTGAGCGGTAATAATGATAAATAGTTGCAATTACCACTTAAAAAAACATAATAATTATCTTTGGGGAAGAGGGTTTCATTCCCAGGGTAAATAACACAGGTATTATCTTAAATTGTTGTTATACACCCCAGGGTGAAGTCAGTCTCTCACTAGCAGGCTGAGTAAGTCAATAATAATAATACTATTAATATAATTTCTACAAGTACATGTACAAGGTATACAAGCCTAACTGACACCAATGACATACTACTATATAGAAAGACCCTTGTTATGCAGAGAATTTCTAGCAAATTAGGTCAATTTTGTCCCCCGGATGCAACCCACACCAGCCGACTAACATCCAGGTACCTATTTTACTGATAAGTGAACATGGACAGCAGGTGTCTTAAGGAAACGCGTCCAAATGTTTCCACCCTTACCAGGATTCGACCCCCGGACCTCAGTATGTAAGCTGAGTGCGCTAACAATCGAACTACGGGACACAATGTGTAAACTTCCTTTGCTCTCAGCCTCCATATTTTGCTGCTCTTCTGTACTCTGTATAATGTAAATCTAAATGTAGCTCTGGTATTTGCATTTTTCCTTGTTTGTTCTTTGTCTAGTGACTTGATTTACTGTCAAGTACTTCAGACCTTTCTTAGAGTACCTGTGTTCCTGATACTCATCACACTCGTTTCACGTCTCCATCACACTTACTCCACCAGCACACTCACTCATCACTCTGTTCTCTATCACACTCCATCTTACTCCTTCATCACGCTCCTCCACACCAAAATCACCCCTCACACCCACTTTTCCACACTCGTTCGTCCATCACACACTACCAAACTCACTACACACTTATTTCATTACATTTCAAAGTGCTCCTCCATCAAACACACACATGCACCGTACTCATTTTACCACACGTAATCACACTCCTCCATAACACTCCACATTCACTCCATCAAAAAGACTTTTCCACACTCCTACACCACATTCATTCCACATTTTCACCATTCCTGCACTACTACATCTTTCTCATTTAACTCCTCCCCAAGTTACTGTAATCGGTTGTTTAACAAAGGAGTTCTGAAGACTCTCCTTTTTACCAAGGTAACATGACGGTGCTGTGTCAGACATACAGACTGGCTGAGGAAGCTTGTTGTGTAGGCTAAACGTTTAGGCAATAAAAGATTCTCTAGTATTGCACATGTGACGTATACATCAAATTGTCGGTAATGTATACCATCAGTAATATACGTGTCTGATACAGCACCATCATGTCATCATGGTACAGGGGAAAGAATTTTACAGCTCCTTTATGAAAAATTGTTTAGCATGACCTGCCTCCGCTAGTTTGGCAAACTCACCTGCTTCACCTCGGCTTAAATACAGTACATAGTCTTCCGACATGCCACGACTTTTTGAGGGACTGACCGCCTAACAAGGCTGAGGGATAATAACCTCAAAGCTACTACTACTACTACTACTATCTGCATTGTTGTATTTGCTTGTAATTCACTAAAGAAGCCTGTTGTGCTGGTGACTATGTTTCGGCCATGGAGATTCCCAATTATTTTCGATTAACTTTGTCGGTGCACCAGACACTATACTACACTATCGCCAGACACTATCACCCCCAATGAAAAGCAGGGGTGCCACTAGCACGTTGAGAGACAACACAATAAGTGTCAAGGGCCCAAGACTGTTCAACTGCCTCCCAGCATACATCAGGGGGATTACCAATAGACTCCTGGCTGTCTTCAAGCAGGCACTGGACAGGCACCTAAAGTCAGTACCTGACCAGCCAGGCTGTGGTTCGTACGTTGGACTGCGTGCGGCCAGCAGTAACAGCCTGGTTGATCAGGCTCTGATCCAACATGAGGCCTGGTCACAGACTGGGCCGCAGGGGCGTTGACCCCTGGAAAACTCTCCAGGTCTCTCCAGGTGATTTTCTGTAAATAAAGACACTTTACAAGTGGAGAAATGAAAAATCGAGGTTTCCGATATATACAACTGAAACGTTCTGGCAAATGTTAGAAACTATCTTTTATTGGTAAATGCAAGCTCCATTTTATCTCAAAAAAATAAAAACTGCCATTTATTCCTAGGTTTTTGTTAGTTTCCCAAAATATATGTCAAGATTTTGGGACGGTAGTAGAGACATGTCGGATTACCTCTCTCGAATACTGTAGCAACATTAATTCAGTACTGTGCGTTGTACATTTCATTTGTTAAACATTACTGTCAGTGGTTTGCAATATGTGTACATTCTTTCATAGCGTTGACAACAGTGTACGTATCCTGGATGTTGATGTATTAGTTAAACTAATATCCACTATGCTTGCTTTCAATCTCTACAAAGGAATTTTTTGAGCTACATATTTTCGCGTCTTTTTTTTAACTATGAACAACGAGATGATAGTTATTGAGTACATATGTAATTTGACTGTTTCTGCTCGACATGCTACATTTGGTTATAAGTTTTGTTGTAATTTTTGCATTTTCTTTGCATTTGTATCTGACAAAAATCTAGCGCAAAGCTTTATTGTTCTGCATAATTCTATCTTCATATTCACGTTAGCATTTTAGAGCAATTAAGAATATTTTGTTTTATGATGGTTATAAACAATCCCCTTACAACCGCTGCTCTAGGTTTCGGTCTAAGTTTTGCAACTTCAAAGAAACTCATCAGTGTGGAAATTGCAAAACTCTTTTGTGACTTAGAAAAATCCTCTGATTTATCCACTGATGAAATTAATGTAAGTAAGGGGATGGTTTATAACTCTGATAAAACAAAATATTCCCAATTGCCCTCAAAGATTATTAAAATTTTATGACAAACTTGTTAATAAAAAATTGCATCCTTACTAAAGCAGATAAAATAAATGCAATAATAATTCTGAAAGGAAAAAAATTACCAAGAAAAAATTAATATTTTAAATGTTTAGATACTTGTTATAAACTTAGAATCCCTTAGATTTTAACAGTAATTTTATTAAAACAATTAAACGGCTATTGAAAGGCAATGGTATTAATTTAAAAAAATCTATTCCACTAATCTATCTTTACCCTATATGTATGGATTTTTTTTTTTAAACAGACATTATACAAACACACAAATCAATATGACACCTTATAACAAGTACAGTTATCACAATAATACAACCAACAACCATGTGTACAAACACACATGAATCTCGGCTACACAATGCCAAGTAGAGAAAGCTTACCATCCGAATACAATGATACGAATACAATGATACGAATACAATGATACGAATACAATGATACGAATACAATGCAACATGCTGACGATAAAGCATAAGACAATATAAAATACATATCTTTGGCATCATGTACAATACCTACTGCCAATAAGAACAAACACGATATTTATTTAATATCAAAATCGAGAAATATAAAAACATGACCCCCCCCCTCAACCCCACCTACCCCAAAAGAAATCTGCACACTAAATGTGCCTATTACCATCACAATCATGAGGATTTTTTTTTATTTTATGTAAACAAAATTATACAAAATACACACATCAATATGATACCTTATAACAAATAAGGTTATCGCAAATACAAACCAACAACCGAATGTACAAACATACGAAAAATAAGGAAAAACATACAATGCAACATTCTGACAATAAGCATTTAACAATATATAACTTACATATATAAGCACCACGTACGTTACTTACTGCCAAAGAAGCACAAACACGTTATGTAACACAATGGAGAACCATAAAAACTTGACCCCCCCTACAATCCCACCTACACTAAAGAGACCTACACAGTACCTATTACCATTACAATCATCATGAGGAAACGTTTGGTAAAATATTTTGTAATATTGTATATTAATACCAAACCTAAACATTGAAACCCACACTATCACCACCTGACTTCATCAGTGAGACTGACACAAAACATTGGGAAACATTTATGACAAAAATGTCTATGTACATTGGCCATTCTTTCGTCTGTACTCAACCTTGAACAATAATATACATAATATATGAACATTAGTTTATACTGAAACGTACAATGTGCTCAGTACACCGAGGGAATCACATGAATACATATAACCAGAATCATAACTTTTTTTTTATATATAAATATTATAAACAGGAATGAACAGACTATAACCAAATCTATTATAGGTGAAACGCGCAAATCAAAACACACCAAGTTCAAGACATAAGGGACATCAGGCATATACATATATATGCATATATGAATCCTCACATACACTTTACTTATGTCAGACCCTACCAGGACCCCTGCCCAAGACAAACCCCCATTGCTTGCCCCTGACACCTTCCAACCATCCCCTCCCCCCAGTCAAGGTCACCGATACATTCTCCACACGCCCCATAACACACTCCCTCCCTACCCTCTCCCTCCCCCCCACTCATACTCGTGCATACCTCCTAATCAACACATACTCTAATCCAACCCTCCCCCCCGGGAGACCAACCCCTTTCGTACCATTCCCATCCCTCCCCTCTCCAATAACGTCCCCATTGTCAACTGCCTATACACCACCGAAACCCCCCGCTCCCATGCCTGACCGTAAAGTCCTTGATTCCTGCATTTTGTTCTAAAAAACCGTGCTGCAACAGCCCGGATTCTTCCCTCACCCCGAACCTCCCTCATACCCCAAGTTACAAAGACATAATCCAAAACCAGATGCATAACAGCACGCCTAACACCCTCGGGACTACCCGCAACATCTAAACTTAAAACCCGTAACACAGACAACCCCCCTCCCCCCACCTCCCTGAATATCCCACCGAACCACTCTCGAACCCTAGCCAAATCCTCACAAAAATATACGACATGAAAAGTCGTTTCCAAAATCCCACAGCACTGACAGAGCCCATCCTTTATCAGACCCATAACGAAAAGTTGAGCTCTGGATGCCAATATATTATGCAGAAACCTAATGAGAACCTTCAAAACCAGGGATGCCAAGCCCATGTTGACACTTTACAGATCGCTTGTTCTATCTAGGCTGGAATATTGCTGCACACTAACTGCACCTTTCAAGGCGGGTGAAATTGCTGACCTTGAAAATGTGCAGAGAACCTTCACCGCACGCATAAGTGTGATAAAACACCTCAACTACTGGGAATGCTTGAAGTTCCTAAACCTGTACTCTCTAGAACGCAGGCGGGAGAGATACATTATTATATACACATGGAAAATTCTCGAGGGCTTAGTACCATACTTGCACACAAAAATCACTCACTACGAAAGCAAAAGACTCGGCAGGCGATGTAACATCCCCCCAATGAATAGCAGGGGTGCCACTAGCACGTTGAGGGACAACACAATAAGTGTCAGGGGCCCAAGATTGTTCAACTGCCTCCCAGCATACAGGGGAAATACCAACAAACCCCTGGCTGTCTTCAAGCAGGCACTGGACAGGCACCTCAAGTCGGTACCTGATCAGCCGGGCTGTGGTTCGTACGTTGGACTGTGTGGCCAGCAGTAACAGCCTGGTTGATCAGGCTCTGGTCCAACAGGAGGCCTGGTCACAGACCGGGCCACGGGGGCGTTGACCCCTGGAATTCTCTCCAGGTAGACTCCAGGTAGACCCTGTTTCCCGCACCCTGGCCAGTAATTTTAACCTTTTTAACCAAAACCATGTAGCCCCCCAATCATACTTTGGATAAGCTGCTGCCCCCCTGTATCTCCAACTCACCTGTCCCAACCCTATCAAGTGCCTTAACCCGCATTTTCCGCGGTTCCGAGACTACTATGAGATATCGCAAGAGTGCCTCACAAACCTGAAGATCCTTACCATGCCACCACCGCCTGCTCTCCCTCATAACCCTGACCACTCTCACTCCCCCCCTCCCTCCCCTCGCCAAAAATTCCTGCCTCGTGTAAATCCCCATCAATCGCCTCCTCAGAGGTATCAATCCCATACCTCCTCTTGCCACCCTAGTCATAACCACTCCCTCCCGCAACCAATGCCTTCCATAACCCCAAATAAAACGCAAAGCCCTCTTTTGCAGCCGCCGAATATCCTCCTCCACGAGTGGATAAACCACAGCTACGCACCACAACTTACTGTAAACTAATGCATTGACCACAATTACCCTTTGCAAAAGAGTTATCTCCCCCGGCCTCCATCCCGCCATCCTACCCACAACTGCCTCTACCACCGCAGAGGAGTTAAACTCCCGTGAAACTTGCTGCACATTACAAAAAACAACACCACAAATTTTTATCCTATCCACTGTATTCCATCCAAACCTCTGTCCCAACGCCCCTCCCACCCAAGTTCCCACCTCTAACAACTTCGATTTTGCCCTATTTGCACTCATCCTGGTAGCTAACCCAAAAATCTCAATCTTATTAACAATCCCCAGCCCCTCTAAGCTTCCCACTAAGATATTGGTGTCATCTACATACCCGACGATACCCGGGGCACATTCCGGGGGGTCCCCTCCCCCCCTCTCTCACACCCTCTGGACCAATCTATAGAAGGGATCCTGCAGACATGCAAACAGGAGCTGCGACAAAGGACACCCCTGTCGCAGCCCCCGTCCCATGCCCACCATGGTCCCCACTCTCACCTCTGCCCTGCCATAAAGTCTCTCTACCCACTCCACTACTTCCTCCCCGAACCCCTGTTTCAATGTCCTGCAACATCTCCCTATTCACGCTGTCATAGGCAGTTTCCCAATCCAACCCCACGATTCTTTCCCCTCCCTACCTTCAACAAACCCTTTTATCCTACAGTGCCCCTCCCTCATACTACGCCCAGGAACTTCGTACTGCCCTCCCTCTAAAATATTATTTAATACCTTCTTCATACGATTCACCAAAATACGTGCAAAAATCTTAGTTAGCACAGAGTAAAGTTATCGCTCTATATCCCTTTAATGTCCCACAACCCCGACCCTTGGGTATTAAAACCACTATCCCTGTTCGCTGCTCTTCACTCATACTTCCCATTGACTTCATACCATTGAAAACCCTCACCAATAGAAGTCGCCCGAAATCCCGTCCAAACCCGGTGTCTTCCCAAGTTTCTGCCCCTGCACCGCCTGCCATATCTCTTCCTCAGTAATACGACCCTTCAAACCTTTCCTGTCCTCCTGACTAATCCTCTCTAAGATGCTACCTAATTATAAAACCCCTTCTGCAACTTTCTCTGAAACCATCTATCTGTATAGCAACTCATGCCCTCAGTGGTACGTACCACCTGGCCACTCCTATACCCATGTAAGTCCTCATCCACCATTAAGGACATAATCGTCATGCCCTTCCGTCGTTCCCGAAATTTACGCAAAACCATAGCTGAGGGTTTAGCCCCCCATAAAACATCCTCCAACCCCCCTCTAACCCTAATGGCATGAAAATTTTCATTTTGAATCTCCCTTAATTGGCCCCGCAGTTCATCGATCTCATCCCGCGGGTACCTCCCCCACCCCTTATAACACTCCTGCAACTGATCCTCCAAATACCTCTGCTTCCCATACCTCAACTTCCCATCCTCAGACCCCATCCGCATGTAAAATTCTCTAATTGCCTCCTTCGCTCATATATTCCACCATTTCCCAACATCCTCAATACCCTTACCCACCCCACAATCTTCCCCAACATTCCTCAAAAACCTCACGACGTCCCTCACCCTGCAGGAAACGCACATTTAATTTCCAATAACTAGGATAAATCTTAACCGCACCCTCCCATCCTAACTCAACCAAAACACCTCTATGATCTGAAAAACCCATCTCCACGCAGGTTACACTGCCCCCCTGTATATCCTGCATTACATAAACCCAATCGAGCCGTGCCGCGTATCCTCTTCGTACATAAGTGTGTTTCACGTTCCACCCCCCACACGTTACCACATCCACCACCCCCACCGCCCCCAAAATCTCCCTTAAGGCACCCAACATACATCCCGCCCCTCTAGGCTCGACATCCTTCCCTCTAATTATACAATTCCAATCACCTGCTACAATAGAAACCATAGGAAGGCCCCTTAAGGCATAGACTAAATAATTTCAAACAAAATCCTCCTTAACCCTACGATCATTGCACACCGGCATGTACACCCCGACGAAACACACCTGAATATCCCCCCCACTCACCTTCCACCCTAACAATTCTACCTCCTCCTCCTCCCATGTTCTCAGATGAAAAGAGCTAGTCTCCCGTACCCCCACCGTCACCCCTCCCTTTAAATGTCCAGAACTTCCTGTATATAACCTATAACCTTTCAACATTAATTCCCTTCCACACCTATAATTATGCTCCTGTAGGAAGCATACATCTACATTCATACATCTCGGTGTTACCTCCACCAATTTCCTCTTAACCTCTGCTCGGAGGCCATTGACGTTCAAATTCAAACACTTGAATGCTGCAATGGGGGTCTCCCTCTCGGCCTCACAGATCCTGGCGCCACAGACTTGAAAGTACCACCAAACCCTCGGCTCTCCTTCCCATTCCTACCTCTACCTTTCCCCTTGGATCCCCCTTTCCCTCCCTTAGCTATGTCTACCCAGGTCTTTTTAATGGACCCCTGTCCTGGTGTAATCACATCGTTGTCAGCCTCACCACTTGGCCTCTTACGTGACTCACTCTCAAACTCCATGACCCCCTCCCCCGGAGACCTATACACCTCCACTTCTGCAACAACCACCGACCTGCAGTTGACCACTTCAGCACCATCAACACTCACACCCCCCTGACTCTCCACATCTCCATCTGGTTCCACTACCGTACTCTGCAACTCTCCCGGTAATGGACTATCCAGAATCCTCCTCAGGTCCTCAAGACTGGGGTCCGGGAACTCATTCCCCTCCTCCAGAGGACTTTTCTCAAAGTTGACCCCTGCCGCCTCCATAGTCTCACTCGGAGACTCCTGGGGCAACGTCAACACGCCCGCCTCCTCACTCGCTTCAACAGCATCACTCCATTTACCAATTTCCGCAGCATTCACAATTATGTCTGCTACCACAGGTGTTGCCAATGGCACCTGTTCCTCTCGGACACCTGGCTCTGTCCGCACGTCGTCCTCTCCTTGAGTCCCATTGTATGGGCCCCGTCGCCGTTCACACGTTGCTGCCATATGCCCCGAGCCACCACACAGACGACATGTCCTCTGCTGCCCAGCATACGTCACATAAACCTGGGTACGGAATGCCTCCATCACAACATATGACTGTATTTGCCGCCTCAGGGTCATTTTGAGGGAGAACGACCCCTTTGGCATACCTGACCATGGGCCCATCTCCCTATGGTGGCGGCATGGATGACCCCATACTGGCTTAACACCTGTCTGATGTCTACCTCGTCGTCTTCAAATGGAATATTCTTAATCTGTATCCACTAGTAGTGCTCCTGATACCTGTCGACGATTCCATTGTAGGCACTGCCGGATGCAAACTTGACAAAAAACCGGGCAGCTCCGTTCAAGGAGATCCCGTAAATATCCTCTGTCGATATCCCATAAGTGTCTCTCAAAATTAAGGGCAAGAGAACGTGGGCATTGCTGGGATACACCGCTCCCTGCAGCAAATCAATGTACACGTCGCCGGTATCCATCCGCCATCTTGTGGAAAATTAAAGTTCACAGTCTCCACCACCAGAGAGCTCTGCATGCACGTCCGTTCACCACCAAGGCTGGGGAACGACTCCATATGTATGGATTTATAAAAACACACAAACTATGTAATCCAGCCAGACCTATTATCAGCTCTATAGGTTCAGTTTCCTATAAATTTTCTTAATGTCTAGTAGAAAATTTGAGTCCAATTGTTGGAAAAATTTCATATTTTAATGTTAAAAACAATATAGATTTAGTTGATAAATTAAGCAACTTGACTGATTTAAATGATTTCAGTGTGGTTAGTTTTGAAGTTATTTCCTTGTTTACAAAAGTTCCAGTTGAGGATTTATTAAGTTTTCTGTCTGAAGAACTTATTAATTACGAATTACCATTGCCAGTACCTATCATTAACCTTATTAAACTTTGTATTGTTTATGCGAAGTTTGTGTTTAATAACGGGTTTTACACTCAGAAGTTTGGTATGGCAATGGGAAATCCTCTCTCACCTGTCCTTATTAATTTGTATATAGAATATTTTGAGACAAGATTGCTTAACAAAATCATTCCTAGTACAGATAAGTGGTATACATATGTTGATATTTTATGTCTAATGGCTAAGAATAGAGATATGAACCATTTACTTGTTAAATTAAACAGTCTCGCTCATTCCATAAAATTTACTGTTGAATTTGAACAAAAAAACTCATTTCCTTTTCTAGATATTTTACTTATAAAGGGGAACCATGATTTTAAATTTTAAATTAACAGAAACCCAAGAAATAACTGTTCCTATGTGCACTATTATTCTTCACATCAAAATAGTTACTGTGTATTCTCATCAATGTTTTATAGAGCTTTACGTATTTGCAGCCCAGAATTCATAGAAGAAGAAACCTAAAAAAAATATGACATAGCTAATGATCTAAAATACATAAGAAACTTAACTGATAAATCTTTTAAAATTATTAGAAATACTTTCTCCAGTTCAGAAAGGGATAACCAACCTTATTCAACTAAGAATATGTTGGTTATCCCTTTCCATGAAAACTTGGTTGATATGCCTTCTCTACTTAAAAAAAATTAATATCGAAGTTGAAAATTACAAATCTTGATACAGTTAAAAAACGTTTGGAAAAAAAAATCCTCGAGAAATACTGACGGTTGTCTACAAGATTCCTTGTAAAATGTGTGATGAAGTTTATTACGGTCAAACTGGTAAAAGTCTTAAACTAAGATTAAAGCAACATAAACATAGCATTTGAAGTGGACAAGATTCTAATGCTCTGTTTATTTATGCGAGAGATTAGAAGCATCCAATTTATTTTCAAAATGCTGAGAAGGATGTAACTAGCAAGTCCATGGTCGAGAGGAATGCAATAGAATAACGTTTCATAAAAAAAATGAAAATAATTTGAATATTGCTTTTGGATTATACAAATTGTATTCATTTATAATTAAAATTTGGAAATAATTTAAGATACATTAGACAAGTTGAATTCTTAATGCTATGATAGAGTATAAGCTGTGTTTCACTTACATAATCATAAAACGTCAGGTGTTCTAAGTTAGGGCCTGTGAGGTGTAGTCTCGTTCCTAATATGTCTTCCTGTTGATTTTTATTTTTGTACTTCCTTGATAATGTGAGAAGTCACGAAAGCTATTGGAATTTCACTACTTTTTCACCGTTTAGAGAGGGTGTGGTAGATAAGTTTAGGGTACCAGGTGTTAATAATAATGGGGAGCCCTTGATTGAACTTTGTATAGAAAGGGGTATTGTTATAGATAATATATATTTTTAAGAAAAAGAGCTTGGCCGCGGGGTAGCTAACCCCGGAACTACCTCCAGGTAAGTAATCCATGGTTACTCTCTGCTAAGCAAGAAATAGATAAGCTACACCAGGAATAGATATTGTAGATACGGATTATGGATTGTAGACACAGATTATGGATTGTAGACCCGGATTATGGATTGTAGACCCGGATTATGGATTGTAGACCCGGATTATGGATTGTAGACCCGGATTATGGATTGTAGACCCGGATTATGGATTGTAGACCCGGATTATGGATTGTAGACCCGGATTATGGATTGTAGACCCGGATTATGGATTGTAGACCCGGATTATGGATTGTAGACCCGGATTATGGATTGTAGACCCAGATTTTTTATTAAATCCCGGATTATAGATTGTAGATTTGCATCTGAAATTGTAAAATCGTTTTCCAGTGACAAGTGACTATGACAGATATCAGCTCTGTTTTCTTCCACCCATTTAATGTCTCAGTCTCTTAAACCAGCTTCCACAATTTCCCAATGTTAATAGGCTTATTGATCGATAATTTAAAGTCCACATCATGTTTTCATTTGTTTGTGTGATATTCGCTTATTACCAGTCTTCAGTACATTTTCTTCTTATGACCGAATATTTCTTAGGGGTTCCAGTTCTTTACATTTAGTGTCTTCAGATGTTTAATATACTATGACCAAAACAGAAATGAAAACATGAATAATTTTCGTCTGTGAGCAGAGAACAAGCGCTTCACGAGTCTGAGGATCAGTACACCAAACCACGATGTTGGAGAACAATAAGACACAATACCGTGACTGAAACAATACACAAATAACCCGTACATAGGAGAAACTTGTGACGACGTTTCGGTACGATTTGGACCATTAAATAGTCTCTAACCCGAGACGCCGTCGGAAGTTTTGCTTCTATTTACGAATTATTTGGCTTCATGTTCATCATGTTTATTTTGGCAAGTTGAGATTAAATTGTAATCCATCACTTTTTCAATAGACAAAGTCACAAAACTATTACAAAGTGATACAACAATAAACTTTTTTTTAAATAGTAAAAAATTATTCCCAATAAAGCCTGAAAACCCTTTCTTGCATCTTGTCAACAAATTCACAGAATGTTCATTCAGTTCCACATTTTACTAAGAGTTTCACGTGAAGACAGTAATTAAAACATTTCCTTCGCCATGTTCCATAAAATTAAAAAGGGTCAAGGTTGCAGAGCAATAGTTTATTCACCTGGGCTTAATGCATGACTTTCTGACCTATAATTTAGATTCTCGCCGCCAGCGGAATTAATTATCTGTCCTTCAGACCTATAATTTAGAATCTTGCCGCCAGCTGAATTAATTACCTTGATTATTACGTAGTGACTGAGCCCTGCCTTGAACGCTTGAGTATTTTTTTTCTGTGCTTCAGGTTTCATATTTTATCTTTTCGTTAAACATTTTGTAAAAACATGCTAACGATGACATCTAATTTATTCAGATTTTCCAGCTTGAATTAATTTATTATCGGCAAATTGGCAATTAAAGCCGAAATTACATGGTCGACTTGATAATTAAACCTGTTTTATTCTCTCTTCTCTCTCACTCTCTCAACTCTCATTCATTCACTCTCATTCATTCACTCATTTATTCATTCACTTTCTCATTCATTCACTCTCTTTCTCTAGCTAGATCTTTCACTTTCTCGCCTTCTTGTATTATTATTTTCTCAAAGACGTGAGAAGTTGGTCCAACAATATTGTAATTTGAAACAAGTGCAGAAACGATGCGTGAGGGAGAAAAAAAATTGAAACGAGAAATATCGGAAAGTCGACT